>CALZFW010000955.1:0-49389 GCA_945779075.1 Brassica incana | reverse complement strand
ATTTCTTTGGCAAGTATACTAAAAGCCTAGGAGAGTTGTCTCAGGCATTTCATCGAACACCTTTCGGGTGGGAAATGCCTATCGATCAACTTTTGAGTGGCCAACTCAGAAGATGCATTATGAATACTCTACTAGCAAGGAACAAGAATGATCTACACTAAACATCCTAGAACTAACCTAATCACTCTTAATCTCCCTAACCCATGAATTCAAAAAGTGATTACTCACTAATCTCCATGATTCCTCTTAAACCCATATTGGATTTCAGATTAATCATGTAGAGAAATAGATAAGAAATCAACAAGAACACAAGATGAAAGCAATCAAATCTCAATCAAAAGAAGTTTTTATTAGTTGTTCTCCAGAAAAGAGATAATCCCCTCTGGTGGCTTCCCAAAGGTACTTAAAATAGGTTTAGAAAATGTAAAACGTGCATAATGAAATGACCAAAAGGCCCTTGAGAAAACATGAATTCGGCCAAACAAATAGACGCGGAGCGACCTCGGCACGTTGCTGCGAGTGGTCGCTCCTGGGTCATTTCTTCGCGAGCGACCTAGCTGTGTCGCTCTGAAGACGTCGCTCCCGGGTCATCTCCTCGCGAGCGAGCTGGCTGTGTCGCTCCGAAGACGTCGCTCCCGGGTCGTCTCCTCACGAGCGACCTGGCTGTGTCGTCTGAAGACGTCGCTCCCGGTTTGCTCAGAAACCATAGACGCGAGCGACCTTAGGGTGTCGCTCTAGGAGGTCGCTCCCGGCTTGTTCGTCGCTCTCAAATCGACACAACCCAGCGACCTCTGGGTGTCGCTGTGGTGAGGTCGCTCTAGGAGCTGGAGCGACTTCGCCTTGTCGCTCTAGGAGGTCGCTCCGAAGCGTAAATGGCGAGCGAGTTCATGGCGTCGCTCCGGTAGGTCGCTCCCATGCATTGCTCGTTCAATGATCACCTTAATCACCTCTTTTGAGCTCCAAACGCACTCAAATGTCTCCAAGAACTCCATGTGGTACTCCAATACCTGATAAAGACTCATGTATGCAAAATGCAACCTAGACATGGCTAAATCCTAATCTATATGATGAAAATGCACATGAATAAATGGATAAAACAATGTAAATATGCAAGATATCAATTAGCCACTTTCAGTTATTGAGCTGTGGGTACAAAGTGTTCATATTATTATTGTAGGGTGACCTACTAGATCTGGATATCCGAGGTTCAAAATTTACACAAGCAAAAAGTCAGTTATGAGGTAACGAAAGCTAAGACTCGCGTTAATCGATAATCTTTGTTGATAGCTTTCTTTTGGTATGTTCTATTTCAAGCTTATGTGGTTATGTTTCACCTAAGATGTAACAATCATCTTGGTTGTGAAATTAAGTGCATGCTTTGGATGCACCACCGCGGAGAAAATGATTATGTTGCTTGCTTGGAACATGTTAGTCTATCTTTTCGATCTTGACTACTGGACTTAGCGAGGATGGAAACTCTAATATTTTCATGCACTTGACAAACAATTATGAATAGTTATATAATTTCCTAGATTAGTTCTTTTCTGTTCTTGAAATTGAGAAATAATGCTCCCCCTTATTAAATGTTACTTTCGTATGTTCTTCTGTTCAGGTACTGCTGAAGTTCTTTCATATTCAGATCTCAGACCACTTGAAACTCTTAAAGCCCACACAGCCGGGTGCTATTGCTTGCATTCATCATCTTCGCACCCTGAATTACAAATTATTATTTAATTCTTCTGGTTGCCTCTTCCCTTTACCACCTTAACATATACTTTGCTGTCGAAACATGATTCCTTACTTAGTCATCATTTGGCACCTATAAATTTATGTCTCTGCTTGCATGTCTTATATATATGCATTTATGTGTAGGTTCACAAAGTTTTAGTCATTTCCATGATGATCTTATGTGCTTCTTAAACTGCTTGGATCTGTAGGGAAATGTACCAGGCAATGCAGACATAATGGTTTTGTTCTTGCCATTGTAAAAACAAATAAGAGAGTATAGTTCCAATACAATTCCTTGTCTCATAATGTCTCGCTAACTAGCTCATAGTATTGTATTAATATGATTATGAGTATCCAAAAGCCAATTTGACTCTTTTTTTTACTTGAAGTGTCATATTATGTATCTTTTCAGGATATACAAGCTGGAAACTCTGTGCACTGCTTCTTCTATGGCGTTTTCTTGGATATTCCAGAAAAAACGTTAGATTTGAAACTGCAGCGATAATAACTAATTCTTTTCTCTGATACTCACTCTTACCATCTCACCTACTTAAAGTGTTATACTGCAATGAAGTTTGATACATGCTATCATGTGACACTAAATTGGGTCAAGTTCTGCGTATGTTTAGATGCACGAGCCACGTCTACGCTATCATCACCTAGAATCTTTAAATGGTTTTGAAGCATTGTTATTACTGTTTGAGGACCTTGGGATCATGATTTTGGGAACGCTTGGTGATGTTTTAAGCTGGGAAAGAATAACATAAAGGCGATCTAAAAAATAACAGGAAAGATGCTCATATTTTGGAATTGGGCTATAAAAGACGAGTAAAGGTAGAAGATTTGGCAGATTCACATGCTCATCTTTAGTCTCTTTTATTTTAACATTTTTGTGTGGCATCATTTGCTTTTTGTTAGCTTGAGGTTTAGTTTCTAATGTCACTCTGATCACAATGGAATAATATATAACATTTATGATTTGAATATCTGAAAAAATTCGCATTAGATTAAACTTAGTGCCTGGTTTTATAAAAATCTTTAAATACAAAAAGAGTATTCGTCAAGGGACGCCTGAAACAAATTTCTCTCTTCAAATAGAAACATCAGATTTCTTCAGACGCAAGAAAATGATGTGTTGTGAGAATTTAGTTGCTCATGATCTGTTTCTACTGTAAATGCACATTTAGTAGTCGCATTGTAAGTTAATGTTATCAAGCTTCTCTCCTTTTCAGCTATCACAATTGGTGAAAATTAGTTAGAAAAAATATTCAAATTTAAACGTTTTCATATGCTAAAAGAAAAAAGAAATATCTAAATTAGATTTCTTACATTAATCAATTTATTAATTTTTATGTGTGTGTATTGTTTGAATCATATCCTAACTTTACGTAGGAAGAAGTTAAAATTTTATGAATGGTGCTTATATTAAATATCCTCAAATATAATAAAAACGGAGTTTGTCAAGTAAGTCGTACTACAAGCCCTGTTTAGAACGCGCTGGGCGCTGCTCGGACGGTCGAATTGGGCTTAGCGCCTAAAGAGAAAATCGGGGATTAATCGAAAATTATGCGGGACGAAAATTTTAGACGGTTTATTATGTTATAAAACATGTTAATCTTTAATTGTGTATAACATTAATAGATTTTCATGTTTAAGATTGTATAAACACACAAATAGAATATATAAACTTAATATAGTGTAATTTTCATCAAAATTATGAATATAAATGATATTTAAAATTTTAGATCAAATAAACAAATAAAAATATTATTTAAAATAAAATAAAAATAATAAAATAATAAAAAATAGATTAGGCGGCCGCCTATGCGGCTAGGCGGTCTAGGCAGAAAAAATCGGATATCCGATTTTTTAACCGATTTGGCATAAATCGGGGCGGAAGAGTGACGCGTAGCGCCTAGACGGCTAGACGGCCGATTTTTAGAACATGGACTACAAGTTATGTAAGTTTGCTTATATTCATGTTTTCACTTTAAATGCTTACTTAATGTATTTAAAGATACCTGATGCAAAAATAAAAAGATTTTAATTAAGTAAAGAAGTTTTCACAACTAAATTTATAGAAACATGGGTATTAAACAGCTTGTGAAACAAAAGTGATCACTAAATCACTAATCAGACTAATAAGCATAACAGTATGGCCTATCAAGCATTAAGCTTTATAAACAAGTCTTAATTTTATACATTTTCCCATCTTTTGTTTGGTTAATATTATGAATATTACATATTAACTTATAGATTCATATTTTTTCAAACTTTTAAAACTTTGCTTTTCTAGAATGTTTGCTATACTGACTTTTCCTTCCATACATATTAACAATTATGAGTACTCAGTTGTGCCAACAAAGAACATGTCAAAATAAAAACGAGGAAGCTCTATTTTGAACTAGATACTTACTTAGAATCATGAAAAATGATCAGAGATATGTAGTCTCCAAATGTACAGTGCAATGTGTAGAAACCGACATAATATTATTCTGTGAATACAAAAAGATACAATTCTGGTTTGAATATGAAAATGGATCACAACATAACCTTTTTTTTAACACAAATCACAACATAACCCCAACATAAGAATACAACCCAATTTCAGAACAAATATACACTTCGGATATCCTTTCTTTAACTTGAAGTCCAGAAAATTCAAAATAAAAACTCATACACAACATGTTACAAAACACGTTAATGAAAACAACGAGATAAAAAAACATTTTTACGAAGTTTGGTTCATCTTAATTTCCAGATTATTAATGGTTACGCTACATTTTATTTTGGTTAAATTTCAGTTTGATTCATTATAACTCATTCAAAGTAAATTATTTAATAAGATAAATTTGAAACTCAAGTAAAATTCTGCTAAAAATGTAACACTTTATTAATTTGTAACACTATTAATCTATAAAAATATTTTCAAATAGCATGATCGAAGTTTCAAACAAATATTTTTCTATAAAACGGTTCAACAAATTCTAAAATAATTTACAAAAAAATTAGTAAGAAACTAAAAATTAAAGAAAATTTCATTATAAATTGAAAATCAAATATAAACTGAAACAAACATATTATAAAACAACATTATTGTTACATAATATATACTAAGACATTATTGAATTTTTATATATTACTTTAAATATATATTCTTATAAATTTATCATGTTACATTTGATTTTCAATTGATTTAGCTTACATGTGCGTGTATTAATTTATTATAGTGAGAAATTAGTTATTCTAATAATATTAAAATCTGATACTCTTAGAATAAAAAAAATATTAGTCATTCTTACTTTAGATTTCTTCAACTATATCAAATTGAATAGAAAATAAATATAAACATATAAATCATTACATTTTCCTTAATTTTCTAATTAATTTTCTACTCAAACCAACAAAATTTAATTAAATTTATAATATAAACTTAGAATAAAAACAGATTATGTTTATTATTTCAGTATAAAGTAAATTTTCAAATGTTTTATAACATTAACATACATTTTAATATAAAGAGTTTAGATTTTCTACTCAAACCAACCCCTAGTACAAAATAAAAATAAATTAATTACATGAATGGTGGAAACATATGTTTAAAATGTATTTAAAGTGTTATTTATCATGATTGATTTTTTTTTAAAACATATTTTGAAAAGGCATAAAATATTTTATTAAGTATGACTATTTTGAGATGTTTTACTAAATAAAAAAACATACATATATAAAAACATATTTAAAAAAACTATAGAAATTAAATAATTAATATTATTTTTGCAATTAAACACACTAGGATTGGGAACCCCCGCGGTCCGCGGGGGGAGAATGATACTAAAATTTTAAATGTAATTTTTTTAAAAATGTAAAAGTATTTGGAATGAAAAATAAAGATACACGAAATGAAATTTTTTTAGTATATAAACTACTTCTGAATTTATGCTAAAATTAATAGATTATAGAATGAAAAAATTACTAATCCCTAAGTGAAACGAAAATATATTGTTTTAATGGTGTTTGAATGAACGATAACTGTTAAATTTTGGTTACTAAAACTTTAAGAAAACATTTATTTTGCTGGATTCCTTGTCCTTAGTAAGATGTGTCCAGTATAAATTATTTAATTTTAAAAGATTTTTTAAGACTGAGACATGAAAGATAAAAATATAATTAATTAGGTGTTTCGCAAAATAATGCTTATTTTAATATATTTTTCACTCTTCATCTCCATCTAATAACATATATAAATGCATCCATAATATAACTATGAAATTTTCCATTAAACCCTACAAATATCTTTATAATTTGGGACATTTTACATAATTAATTAATACTTAAAGCTTGTATAACTCACTAAGATAAATGTGAACATTCCATATATATTATTTGAAAATTATTTAAAAGATGTAACCTTTTATTTTGTATTAGTTACATTTATTCTTGCTGAGTTGTCATCACTTTACATCTCTATGATGCTTATGCGGCGTTTAGAATTAATTTGGAACAAATTTGGACCATTCTTTAATTCTCTGGAGAAATTAATTAACTCTACTTATAAGTATCGACATGGATCGATATGACATATAATCCAACAAAATCATTCTCTATGTTTGTATGTTATTAAAATAATATAAGCAGATCAATACTAAATGGCTTTATATTCGTATTTTCCTAAAGAGTTTTTCTGAGCACAAAAAAAATATATTCTTTCCTCAACGTCACTAAAAATAATCTTTAAACGGACTTACGTTTCCACATGAAAATTGTACAAAGCTTTGTCAATACTGTACTATATGCATTAGTAGGCAATTTCATATAATTAACATTATTTACCATATGTTGTTGGTCTTGCTTGAGACGGAACAACTATAGAGGTTCACCTATGTCGAGCTTAATTTGTTGTAATGGCATACACATAAGTTAACGAACGACATAATCATCTCACAAACGGACTATTATGGAACGTATATAGTTGAAATTGTATATTGCCCGGTGTAATATCATAGGGTATACAGATGATCAAAAAACAATATGAATAGAAAATATTATTTAATATTAAAATAAATGATATTTCTATGTTAATATTATTAAAATTTAATAATAAACCATATAAAATAGAAAAAAAGTATTTGTTTGGATTAATAATATTTTGTATATGATCACACTAATTTAATTATATAGGTAATAATTACTCAATTTTTAATTATTCAATATATATTTATTATTTAATAATAGGTAAGAGAATATCTCATATGTAATAATACTTTATATAATAAGATGTTCATGGTCTTAACCTGTCTCCTGATTGCTGGTTTTTATTGCTTTTGAGTTATAACTTCTTGTTACAAAATTAGGTATAACTATATGCCTTTTTTTGTGCACAAGTATGTCTATATGCCTATTAAACAAAATTTCATATGAAAATGCTAGTTTAGACTAATTTATTGATATATGACTACTTTTTTCTACAACGATAAATGTACATCATTGTCATAATTTTATCAATTCTCTTAGACTTCTAAATTCAACCACATGCCACGATAACAGCTACTAACACAAGAAAAGTATACAGTCCTATAACAGCTATTACAAATCTTCATCAAGCTATGGATCCATAAGATCGAAGTTCTGTTCGTGACCCAATAGCACCATCGCTATAGGTGCGTTGAGATTGGCTGTATCCACTGACATTCGCTGCTAGACATAGCACATAGCAATGTTCTACACAAGCTAACCATATACCAAAACCAACATGCGTGTAACAAACGATCAAACTGATAATTCCCAAATAATGAGAGTTGAATCCGTGTAACAGCATTATCACCTTCATATGTTCAGTAGTTGTATTTTACAGAGGGACAAAGGGCAAGAACATTAAATACACTCAAACTCAAAGCAGATAAATGCCATGAAATACAAAAGCACATTAATATATCTTTTATTGTAATGCACTGATTTGCAGCATTATAAATATTGATTTCTCATCGAAAGTTGGCAATCCTTCCACTTATTCTTCAAGTACAAACTTCTCCATTAAAACACTTATATACACTAAAGTTATTCAGGATTCTCATCAGTACTTCTGGCGAAACGTAACGGAACAAATACTAATAAAACAGACTTAAGAAAATAAATACGAAACAATGAAAATAGAGTAGACTGCAATACAAAAACTGGGAGAAGGTACCAAAATCAGAGACAAAATAAATCTGGAATCAATAAATAATCTGAGAAGAGAGGAAAAGAAACCTACAGGCGGATTCGTTGGCCAACAAATAAGATGCAATTCACTCATCTCCTCCCACACATTACTAAAATTTCAAAAAGAGATGGGATCACAGAGACATTCAAATACTGCAGAGACTCTGCATAGACAAATACATATACCAAAAAAGGAGGAAGATAAACAAAATTAAAGAGACAGAAACTAATCAGACATAAGGCGAACATATATGGAAAACAAACCTTTTAGAATTGGGGATAGATTGAACCAGACAAATGGTTTACAAACGATTATGTTGAAAACGATTCAGAGATTCTGGGTGGAAAGATCGATGGATGGATCCTGAGAAGATGTACGGAAGAACGATTCAGCAAATCTACCAATTGAATGTTCACCAAATAATATTTGACCGGATTTGGATGTTGAGGAACAGAGAGAAGAGAAATCCGGAGAGGGAGAAGAAGCGAATAAGAACTCTAATGTGTGAGCAGCTTCAAACCCATAGTAGTTTTGCTCATAAGAGCTTATTAACACAAAAGATAAATAGCTCAAATGAGCTTTATTATTTATGAAAATGAAAGTAAAAGAAGCGGAAGAGATTGAGTTTGTCACCAAGATAAGAAAGATTTGTGAAACAATATTGATTTTCCAAAGTTAAGGTTTTCATTACATAGCATGACTATTTATATGGAAACAAACCCTAACTATATGGGCTAATGAGCTTCTCACAACATACAAAATGGATTTCATTTGGATCCTCTAATATAATGAATAATTACAATAAAACTGCAAACATGTATGGTTCGATTTATTTATAAGTGTGAAAACAAACGACTCTTGAAGGAGATGATAACTGTTCTGCAATTTGTGTAAACGGCACCTTTGAGGGGGTATGATTTGGTGAATTGAAGACGACAATTGAATCGATGACATCATAGTCATATCTCAAACAAAATATTAACCATTAGATTAGATATTCCAAACAAAGTAAAACCGTCGGATATGAACTTTTTTTTCCTATAAAAATTAGATGACGTCATCACTTAGAGATAAACAGGTTTGCTATTATATATAGATTAACCAACAACTCACCGAGTTTTCAAGTGACGCCATTAACTTTTGTGAACCCGGGTGTTTAGATGCTATTCCTTCTTCTTCTTATCAAGTTAGCCAATCTTTAGATGATTCTTGTGCTGGTTTGATCTCACTGAAATTTCTGTTTGCATATAACTGTCAAACAACTCGTATACGTAAGTTTGATTTTTGCGTAGCCATAAAACTTTGCAAAATGAATTGAAATAAAAAATGATAAAAGGTAAGACGAAAACGATCATCCATTCACATATTCTTCTCGTCACCCTACCTGGTAATGATGCTGCGCCAAGCAGACATAAAAATGAATCTCAACAAAACTCCAAAATCATGAAAAGTTATCACTGTTTGATAAAATAAAAGTACAAAAATACTTGCACTTGAGTTTCTTTGTCTTCGTGTTCTACCGTGTCTGAAATCACGTTTTGCTTTCTGATCGGTGGAGCAGTTATTTAACTATGATTTCTTGAATTGTGGAAAAAACTTGATTAGAAGAAATTTAAAATAAATTGTGAAAAGGTTAGATGACGTGATTTGTGGGTGTATAATCGCCTAGCGGTTTTCTTATCATCGATTTTTTTTTCAAAACAACTAAAATAATTTCTAAAACAAATAATTTATTATTAAAAATGGGAAAGACACATGTCATAACCAAAATTGTTAATTGACTTCTGCTTTATTGTATAAAAAGATTTAAAAAAAAAATTCCAGTACTTGGATTATGAAGACACGAGAGACCGAATCCTAACGTAATACTAATATTTTGTTGCAGTTATCACCATCTATAGAATAAAACTTAGTGGAATGCATGTTTAAGAGTAACAATGTGTATTGTTGCAGTTTCACCCAACTTCCTCGATTGTGTCCGTACACCCATCTACGTTCTTCTTGATTTCTTGCGTAGTAAGTCATTTCGTCTTCTTCTTTCGCTCTCCTCACCAAACTCAATAGTACTCTCTATAATTAACGAGATCCTAGTTCTCACTTTATCAACTTCGACTCTTATATTTATTCTCCATCGCTATATTATTAACTTTCTCAATCGGTGCAATTTGATCATGCAATCACCTAATTTATTAGATTTGCCACTGCTTAGAACTGATATTACCTTGGAAACCAGCTAACACAAATCCAATTTCGGGGCAGCAGAAAAGATTCTGACATATTCAATTGCGTATTGCATTTGATATGGGAAGGAAAATATTTTATGAACGTATTAGTTTAGGACTAGTGTTTCTAAGGCCAAGAAGAGTGTCTCTCATCATTCCTTTATCAAATGATGCGCGTACATAACATTAACTTATTGTATTCGAAAGAACACATGCTGCATAAAAAACATAAGTCTAACATAACAGTCCAAACGCACACAATAACTTATTATCAGATCCATATTACGAGCATCCATATTTTACATAGATCTCTGTTGCTACCTAGACCTTCCGCAAGTATACATTCCTTCCACATCCATATTACCTCCACTACCGTATTAGTAATCATCAAAATATTGACTTTGAATATTATTTCCAATTGTGTGTGTTTAAAAGATACAAAATGTATACAAGAGCTACATACAACATATTACAAGTCACATACCACAGAACCTCTTCCCAAAACCACCGTTTAATTATACAGTCTATCTCTCTCACAATGTAATAGCTTCAATCCTGAGCAAAATAAAAATAAGTAAGCCAAAAAAAGGATTTAAACTTCACACACACACACACACACACACACTTATAAAGAAAAGTATTGGGGGAGAGACTTACAAGTTTCCTTGCTCTGAGTCTGAACTAGTTGGGAAACTCAGAATATGTCTCAAAACAATAGTTCTCGCCAATGTGATATCTTTGCTACACTTAGCCGCGTTCTCACCCACTTCCTCTATCCTCTCCGTGAACACATCAAACCTCTTGCTGATCTCCTGCATCGAAAGCCTCACAGCCACCTCTTCTTCTCCCTCCTCGATCGCAAAATCAACTCTCTGCATCATCGCTTCCATCTCGATCTTCAACTTATCCACATGAACCCTGATGTTCTCCATGTCTCTCATCGTGATGTGAGCACCGACCTTCATCGACAGAACAACATCCTTCTGTCTTCTCACAGCCGTTTCGTACTTCTTCCATAGATGACTACACCATTTCCCTACGGAGCCTAATGGAACCGCCAACGCAGCTGCGACCGCGGTCACGACCGGCCGGCGCGGCTATAGCGGCTGCGACCACAGAGAAGATCAAAACGGATACGAACGCGGTCACGAAGACAACGTTCGATATCTTCTTCCAGTGTTTAATGTTCTTAAGCTTTTTGTCGAGCTTCCTCTTTTGCTTGTGGAGTGTCTCAAGAAGCATCACCTGCTGCTCGTAGACGGACTCGAAGAGCATGAAGAAGTCTCCGTCGAAGGGATCGCCTGAAGCTTTGAACTTGTTGAGCTCTTGGAGAGTTTTTGGCGTACTTGCTAGCACCAGGCTCGGGTGAAGAAGACTCCATCTCGAACTGCTTAACCGCGAACCGGATGATCATTTGGCCTATCCTGGCTCGTTTGACGCAGTGGTCGACGGCATTGCAGAAGTCTAGGGTCTTGATGCTGCTGTCGAAGTAAGCGTTGACCAGAGAAGTCAAGTCTTTGTTGTCCCACACGTCTTCTCTGCTTTCGATGATGAATTTGACGACTTCTTGGTTCATTTCGAGGAGACAGCCGGAGAATTCTATGAGGGCTTCGAAGGAGAGGGAGCGGGATTCAGCTCCCGAGGCGAGGGAGTTGATGACTCTGTTGGTGCGGCTGTGAAGGGAGGAGTCGAAGGATTGTAAATCTGGGTCTTCTTTGCAGGCTGACTTGTAGGAAGTGAGATCTGATGAGTATATGGAAGCCATGTCGGTTCGGATCTGTCGAAGAGGGGGTTGTGGCGTGGTGGTGGTTCTGTTCCGGCTGCTGGAGTTTGATTTGTCTTCTTCCATGGTTTTGGAGAATAGTCCAAGGAACATGGAGAGGGTTTTGACTTTAGGTGGAAGCACAGGATCTAGAACCACCGGTGGTTCGAGAAAAAAGCTTCCCAAAAATAATGCTGGAATCTCTAATAATAGTGGACTTGATCCTAGAACTTTAGGAAGCAGAGAGATTGCAGACAAGACTGGAATTCAAAGTGGGGAAAGAAAAGAGAGGAGTGTAAGAACCTAACAGTCGCTGTGGATCCGGGAAGAGATAAGATTTTAGAGCGAATTAGAGAGGAGAGCGAGAGTGGTGAAGGAGAGCGATGGAAGAAGAAGAGATGAGAGAAACAGCTGAGTTGCTTCTTCTGTCTCTCTTCTTTGACTTGTCTTCTTCTCTTTTGATTTTTTTCTTTCCCATTGGTCGCAATATTGACTGATTCCACACTTTATTTTTTTATTATTATTATTATATTCACAGGTCCAACACTTTATTCTATTTTAATCATGCTCCTCTCACTACTAAACTACTAGTCTTAAGATTAACACCCCATGCTTTCGTATATGCACAATTCTACTCTCTTTTTTCACACATGTACCCAATAGTTTCTATTATTTACTCAAAACACATGAACAATATCTGCTTACTTTACATGTACATCCTTGGCTTTCACTTATTTTGGTGCCTTCTAGTACTTTGCTTTGTATTACAATTGTAGCTACTACTTTTGAATACTAATAAAAGTGGTTGATTTTTCTTATTCCCACACCAACCAGATGTTTCGGTATTAATCAAATAACTTAATGTAATTCACACATATATGATATACCTAACAAGTAACAACCAGACTAGTCCCATTATGGTTTTAAATGGTGACTAGTGACCGCCTAAGATGTACAGTACGATTATCGCAATGGATCCTTAACCTTTTTTTTTTCTTTGTTTTCTAAAAATAAATAAACTAATCGCGTGCCGCCACGTGTCGGTAAGACCCGCAAACAGTGTCAAAACCCCTCAATTACCGATCTTTATTTGGTGATTTTGTTGAATGATTTTTAAATTTTTGTGAAACCCACGCGTCCACATTTTGTCAAAAAAATGTCCCGAAGAACCTTGGGATGTTCAAGAAGGTGCAAGCTTACGTTCACATAAAATATCTGGGGAACCCAAGAAAAAAAGTTGCAAGTGTTTTAAAGCTCGTTGGCAAAAAAAAACTAATGGTATCAAGATTCAAATGTATTTTTTCTCGTCTAAATATGAAGGTCTAGATTACTTTATGCGACTCGAGAACCATTTGAGAGAGTTTTCTACTTATGGTAGAGGTAGACGAAGCTGAAGACAAAGAAACCAGCCATCTGCATTGTAAACACAAATTATTATTTGTTAGTTAGCTCCTTTATCAGTTGTGTGTGTGAAAAAAGAAGAAGACGGAAGTATGGGTGGTTTACAGTGGTAAAACAGGCTCCATAATAAGGATACGCAGTTGGAATAAATCTCTCATACTCATTATGTCTGTAAGGCCTCACAGGAATCTGCATATGTTGTCCGCACTTTTTTTTACTCTTTTGTCTAGAAAGTTAGCAAAACTCTAAAAAAGAGAGTTTACTCACCTGCTTTGAAAGAGATAATGTAGTGTAGCCTAGCTTTTCGTATTCAACCTTAAACTGGAATACACCATACACATCAGGAACCTTGAAAGATGTATGAAACATACCCTGCAAAGTAGGCACCACCAAGCAGGCTGAGTTCTAAATTCTAAAGATGAAAGAAACTTATATCCTAAAAAATAGACAATATATGTTTTGGAGCTAAGAAATTAAGTCACCTTCTTGTCTGTTGACAAGGTTTTCAACACATATGGGCTCATCATGTAAAACTGAACCTGCAGATCATCAGCTACATACGGTTCCCAGCTCCTCCCTGACCACTCTAGTATCTCCACAGAAAATTCCTGCCATAAATAATGCCACATTAAAAGCTTGCCGTAGATTTCCACTATATTACCAGGGGTATATCACTTAAGGACACGAAGCTTTGGGTAAGTCAGAAGATGTAGAAACCATACCAGGTCATCCTTTATCCTATATATTGCTGGCTCATCTGTTTCTCCAACCCTGTGGTGTACCAGACTACCAGCCTGGACACAAAAGATAGGTGAGGAACGCACCCACGAAGGTTAAAGCGGTGACTAATTAAACAAACAATCTCTAGCTACAAAGGTTTGGAGGAGAGAGTAAAACAAGTGAAAAAGTATCTGCACATACCTTCAGGTGGCCTCTTTCATGAAAGACCCATTTGCTTAGTTCAGTCGCAAACTGTTCGTTGCCAGATTTTTCATATCTGGGAAGTTTTACATACGACCAGTTAATTTTATTTCAAAACAAAATGCGACATCTATCATTGAAAAAACCAAAACTCCTCAAATATTTGTAGCTAAGATCGTGAACCAAATGTGTGTCTACTTACTTGTTCGGACTCCCAGCTTTCTGGACACCAGATCTGAACAACCTGCCGCATGCAAACAGATCCTCTGAATTAGAAACATCCATACGCATGAATAGCTGGGATATACCATTAAAATTCTACTCACCTATCGCTAAACAACTGCAAAGAGCCAGAGATCACAACCCTAGCATTGTTCCTGGCCTGCAGTTTCAAAATACACATCAAAATCTGTAAGTTAAATGCATTGAATGAAAATAACTCTCACAAGTGTAGAGCTGAGTACAGCAAAGAACATGATAGTTCAGACTTCACAGGAACATCGAATAACCCAAAAGGGTGCACATACAGTATCTGGTCACAGGAGAGAAAGAGAGACAAACCTGCATGACCGACACTAGGGAAATTGCAGACCCAGTGAGCTGGGGAGGACTCGACAACTTCGAGCTCGGGTTAGCAGAATAAGCTGATGGAGAAGCTGAAAGAACTTTCAAAACCTAGCAACGGAGTATGAAGCATGAACTGGAAAAAGTCAATACTCACATCAAAGCATAGTACTTTACATAAAAAACACATTAATATTATACTTATCGACATCAACTCAATGCAAAGAAAGTCGACTCACCAGATTGTTGGTAGGGTTCAATGAATGCGCAACACCTCTGAAGAGCACGGGAGCCTAGTATCCAGAAACCAAACATATAATTAAGATTTTCATATATTATCCACACAAGATAACTATGAGCATTATTCACATACATAACTCCTAGAAAGGAGGGAAAGTTACCTCAATCTTGGTTTTTCCTAAAATGACATCGGACTTAACTAAATCATCGGCAGCAATCAAGGTGTGGTCGCCGTCAGAGACGGAGAAGCTCGAATGATCAATAACCATAGCCGAAGAATCCTAAGGAGAGACAAACAGCTAAATAAATCAAATATCATATATCGCATTTTGTTCCAATAAAGAAGATAATTCCAATTACTGAGAGACGAACCTCATCGAAATCAACACCACATTCTAAAGCAATTCCACGAATCAGATCAGAAGCAGAAGTATCCGCCGATAAGATCAAGTCACGACCCGAATCAACGAAATCAGCTATGGATTTCGAATCCAAGGATCCTCCAAATCCTATACACAAGCAAATGAGAGAACAAAATGTCCAGATCGATTCCCATATATACACAAAACTAGCGATCAGAGATTGAAGATCTTACGCTCTGTGGACGGGGCGAAGATGATGAGCCCGTCGTACAAGTACTGGCCGTATCGTTGAAGCGCGAGCTTCGAGTCATCTGCTAATTTGAAATCGAGATCGAATCCACGGGATTTGAGAGTGCTGAAGAAGATGGAGTGAGAGGATTTGAGTGATAAATCGTCGAGAAGAACGAGAACACGCCGATCCGTCGGATTATCGACGGAGAAGGAGAAGCTAAGCAGCGGAAGAAGGAATAAGGAGATCAGCGCGACGGATCTCGAGAGGTTCATCATAGCGCCTCCTAGGGGTTTTCACGGGTATAGAGTGAGTGACCGCTAGAGAGAGAAGAAGAAGCAGAGCCAACGACGATCGTAGCAACTAAAACAAAGGCGTTGACGATCATGTTGCCAAAACGGTGCCGTTTGCGTATAATATTAAACTGGGCAAAATCATAATCCTTTAAGAAGTTGTGAAACTAAATGGGCCTAGGTGAATTCTAATTGGGTCAGGATGAGCCGTACTAAAGTGGGACGGGCCTTCACTATGGCCAGACTCTTGAATTACTTATTATCAATGAGCTAAGATCATCAGCAATAATCAAGTACATATTCTCTATGGTGTTATTAGAAAAAAATTATGACAATTCTCTCAAATATTATTTTTTAAGTTTATTTCACAAAAATAGCCATCAAAACAGAAAATGACCAAAATAGCTCATTTCTATTTTAAAATTTTTAATATTTATTTTTTATTTTTAAAAATTTGAAACTCTATCCCAAAACTCTCATCACTTAACTCGAAACCCTAAGTCTAGATTAGTTAATCCTAGGGCAAAAATATACTTTTACCTTTTAATGAAACTTCTTTTGGTCATTTTTCTTATTACAGGTTATTTTTGTGAAAAAACATAAAAATAGCTATCCTAAAGAAATTTTCAAAAAATTAATGTTGAAAAGTAGAAATTTTTAATAGCACGACAATATTGATAAAGCTACTTATATTATGACAAGGGTAGAAAGTGCTCTCAATGGTGTTATCCTTCTCTTTCTTCCTTTTTATTATTTTTCTATTACTTTACTTTAAAAACATTAAGATATTTAAGAACCGGTTCTTAGCTTTTTTTAGTTAAAAGTTAAGATACGGGTTCTTATATTCCGCTAAAAACCCTCCATTAATCATGGTCTAATGAGAGCACTTGTTAGAGCTTAGTGTTGAAATGCTCTAAGAGTTCTATTCTCTTTTGTTTCTTTTGGAAAACATATTAAAACTTTTTTTTGTAACACCAAACTTATATTAAAAGACTCAAAGAGCATAACAATTTACAACTGAAGCAGAAGATTATGGAGACAATGCTTGACGGTAGAATAAAGCTAGAAAACATTACAAAAAAACTAAAGATAGAACCATTGAGGGACGAGTCATGTTGAGCGAAATGAAGAAACCTAAAGGAAGCTTCACTTTTGTTCCCATGGCGATTATTCGAAAGAACAATTGATAGTCAAAAGCAACGTTGGTACAACTATAAGAAGAATTTGAATGTTGACTGGCAAAAACTTTAGGTGAGAAGCTCCAGAGAACCGTAGGCAACAATGAGAGTATGAAGTCCTATCTAACTTTATATGACACTGAAACAAGCACAATCAACTTTAAATCCAACAAGGTTTATCGAAGAGACTAGGTGAATCTCAAGATCTAGCTTTACCTCGGAACTCAATATTACCATGTCGATCCCAATAATTTGTAACCGAAGGAGACCTAAGCATATATTCATTGCACTCGCTAACCAGAACGTGTGTGAGAAAACATCGGATAAGAAAACCTGCAGATCAATTGGTGACAGTTTGTCCAGTGAGAATGTTGTTAAAGTGTGAGGTCCTGGGTTCGAGGCTCACCAACAACCTAATTATGGAGTTAGAGAGAACTCATAATGGAGGGGTTGGGGTCGGTGCGCTGCAGCGCTGTGAGCCTGGGGCCCACGGGGCAGGTAGTTCCCACGGGGCAGGTTGTCACACATTGCCCCCGCGCAAGCGCGAGGTTGTAGACATATTTCTTGTTTCATCTCAATATTTGTTAGGGTTATTGTAGCTGTGAATTTTGCGTTTTTGGTTGATCATTGTTTTTTAAGTTTTTTATTGTTATAGGGTTAGAGTTGTGATGATGTACTGTGTATGCACTATTCTCCACTCATGAATGACTAAACTGTGTTAGTAATGTGATTGATATAGTTCGTGTTGTTACTTGCTGTGTCACTGAGACTTATTGTCTGTTTGTCTTTTTAATTTGTTACTTGTACTGTTGAGATTACATAAATTATATTAAGGTTGTTGAGAGTACTTTTTGTTTCTGGATATTTTTTCACCAGTTTAGTTGTGTAAGTTGTGTGTATTAAGTAATAATTTTTTTATTTTTATTATGTTGGTTATATGTTTTTTTACTTTTAAACTTGTTGTTTTTACCGGACTTTTAAAACAAATATATGAAGACTTGTAGAAATAACTATAAAATGAGTGACAATTAGTATTTGGGTCTTAATGGGTTTTAAACGAATATATGTATTTCTCATAAGAATACAATAGCGTTGACATGTTGACATTGAGCATATAAGCTATTTTTATAAGACAAGAAGAGTGAGCAGGTAGAGATGTTGTTGTCGCCTTTGTGTCTGTTGGGATTGTCTCTTGTATCTCCTGGTGTGGCTGTGTTTGTTTCTCATTTATTTGATGGGTAATATGTAAACAAAAATCATTGTTAGTTGTATTTATCAGAGTTTGTAACTTGCTTTTTTGTTTAGGTAATTTCACTGATCTTGGTTGTCGTCATCGTCTTCTTCGTAAGCATATGTGAAAGTAAGTTTGTAAATTGTTAAATATTTGGCCGTGTAGTTTATATTTGTTTAGTTGGCTCAATGTATGTGTCGTTGAGTTTTAGTTGAGTTGATTGGTTTGGTATATTTGTTTTAAAGTTTATTTGTAAGATTAGACAAAAAGAGAGGTGATCATTAATGATTCTTCTTTTTTGGGATTCTAGTTTTTGGTGTTTTGATTTTTTGGGTTATTGTGGTTTCTTTTAAACAGTAAAATAAAGATTTGTGTAAATTAGATTGATAAGTAAGGGAGATAAATAGACGACCACAAATCTTGAATATGAAATATTTTTGATTATTGATGTTAGCACAATATAGACAGTAATATAAAGGGAATTATGTGTTGATTTTTTCTTACGGATCAATGAGGAGGCGGATAACGGCTCGAGTTGTTTCTTTGGTAAGGCCAGAGCCTTGGACAGAACGGATTTGCCCAACCACATCTGTGAGTTTAAATATCAGTTATGATATCAAAACATAATATAAAACCAGATGCAATATGATAATATACCTGGAAGTTCTAGGTTTGTGTTCGCAATCACTTGGAGATTGTCGAACAGTCTAATCTTGACTGAAGATTGATCTCATGAGCACCCGTGATGACTTCATCAATAATGGTTAGTGAGATGAAACGAATGAGGAATGTATGATCAGTTATCGTGTACAAGCTTGAGCACCTAGAAACCTCAAAACGATCGACTTTCACAATGGAACCAACTTTCAAAGATGGCATGTAATGATTAGCACGTCCGACGGGAGTAAACCTATGAATCACGGAAATCTGCAAATAATATTATTCAACAAAGAATCAAGAAATAAATTAAAACAATTATGTTAAATAAGTGTTATAGATCAAATATTAACTTACCTTTTCATCAAGGAAGAGAACTATGATTCCCACAAACTCTCTGTCTTTCTTCAAGTTCAGGAAATTCCAGAAGCGAGGAAGCCAGAGACTATGCTCTGACTACTACGACCAAGACGGAGAGATTCGAAGGTTAAGTGACGGACGCCGAGACGCCGGTTTGACGAGGTGGAGATGCAGATTGGGTTCATCAAAGATGAGAATCATATATATAAGGTTTATATAGGGGCTACAAATGAGGAACATTTTTGATCAAGCGATTTAAGATGTGGACATGAAGAGTTCACCAGTGAAAAAATAGATTACGAATAGACACATGGTGCAACTCTATAACTCAGACTTGTTTGAGACAGTGAAGAAAAGAACTCAAACTCATGTTAAACGACAACAGTTTACAATATGAAAAAACTATAATTGTTGCAAACTTGAGCTTTTTTCATATAACGTGATGAATCTCATTTAAAAATGAAACCCATAACGCACTTGTGGCCCGACCTTCAGAGGAAGCCGTAGAAGCAAGAGCTTCTGACCTTCATAAATATATATTAGGTTCGACCATCAATATACAAAGTATCATTTAGCTTAGTGGTATAAATATTGATGTTTATATCTCAATAATCCGGGTTCGAGACATAGACTTGACATTTTTCACACTTTTTAAAAGTGGGGCCCACAAAACGCTGACGTGGCGCGCTGAGGAGTGAGCAAAAACTCATCTATTATAATATACACTTTTTAAAAGTAGGGCCCATAAAATGTTGATGTGGCGCGCTGAGGAGTGAGCAAAAACTCATCTATTATAATATAGATTAACGAGCTAACATGTAAAAGTTCTATTTCATTTTTTTTAATTTTGGAAATCATATTAAAACCGACTCCCTAATATATAACTTATTAGAACTTGGGCTCAATAAGTGAAGAAAGAGTTTGTTACATGAAATGAAAATGTATATTACTCAAGTTAAATGTTTTTTGTGTACAATACAAGAATTTATACTTTCTAGTTAACCTGATTTGTACAAACTAACCACCGGTTCAATAACCAATTTTATCACTCGAATACCCTTCCCTTAAAATGGAAGATACAAACTGTGTATACCGATCTAGTCTTTATAAAAATCAGAATAGTAATAACCACTGAAATATAGTGATAGATTGCAAACAACTCCGGAACCATTGATTCGAAGAAAACGATGATCAAAATCGAAAGACCCGATTGGTGAAAGTGAGCTCGTTTAAACGCAAATTCGCAGTTGAAACAAGAGTTTCAGAGAAAATTATCCGAGAAAGAAGCAGAAACTTCAAATTTCACTGCTCTTATACCATATTAGAATATGATTTCAATAAATGAAGAGAGAGTTTGTTATTTGAAATGGAAATGTATATTACTGAAGTTAAATGTTTTCAGTGTACAATACAAATATTATAGTTTCTAGTTAACCTGGTTTATACAACCTAACCACCGGTTCAATAACCAACTTTATCACTCTAATATAACTAAAACAATGCAAAACTTTATAGTTTATGTGATAGTTCAATATATAATAAAGTGTGTACGGGACCACCTTCTCATATAAACAAAGCGTAAAGCAAAGTATTGCATGAATATTCACTTGATACAAGCGTTAGACAATACATATACGGACATTTGTTTTGGTCAAACTTCAATCTAAAAAATACACATATTCATTACAGGAAGAGAACAGAGCAAGCTATCACTGTGACAGGTGATCAGATTAATTGGACCGCCTAACATTGTGACATATATATTAGATCAACTGGACCGCCTTGTTGCAATTTATTTAACTTGCGTAATGTTTCCGAACGACGGTCTCACCAAAGATTCTAAATAATAAGTTCAATTATTCAACTCACGACAAAAGACGACATGAATATTTTAACAGAGAGACTAAGAGGACCATGTATTATCGAATCCGAAGTCGGACCATTCTAAATGACAGATCATTAATATGACTTGGGTGTTATTTACGTAAGACGGGTATCCGCTTGTCCTCAATGCAAGCCTTGACTTTACCATTTTGAAACTTATATATATTTTGTTTCGTTAGAGATGACAGGGAATAATATCCTCTATTTTGGAGCATTACGACATATTTTCGTAACCACGTATCATCACGAGAATGATTCTTAAAATTGTTAAAAAAATAAGTTGTTAATATATACTATGTTTTTTTTATTAAACTAACTATCAAATTAATTAGTAATGTACAAAAGAATATTTTTTTCTTTCCTTAAATAAAAATTACGGAATTACCTAATATGGTTAACATATATATGACAATTAACGATTATAAATAATACATATTTGATAACAATTTTTCTAACATCTCTCTTTTTTGTTTAATTTTATACTATTAAAAGAAATTAAACAATCACATTAAGCATATAATAAAAAAATTTAGATTTTTTCTTATATGTTATATTTTGAATTTTTTAAAACGACTATAAATTACTAAAAATTGTAAAAGTCCCACATTGAAAATTTTGTGATCAATTGTTTAACTTTTTTTTGTCCAAGCAAGATACAAATGATTATCATATATCGTAGGGGTGAGCATTCGGATACACGTTCGGGTTCGTATCGGGTATTTCAGTATAAAAGTATAAAATTCGTTCGGATATTTCTACACTTTGAGCCGGATTCGGATATTTTATGTTCGGGTTTGGATATTTTGGGCCGGGTTCGGATATTTAAATTTTGAAGAACAAATAAATAAACGATTCATTCTTAAGTTTTTTTGTATTTAAAATATATTTTAACTGGTTTTCTATTTGTTTTAAAAAATAAACTATTAATAGGTTTGGAGATAAAACTTTAAAAATAGAAAGACACTAATTTAGTTGTTGTTTTGAATTTTTAGATGCAACTTTTGTTAATGCAAGAAACAAGAGTTTGACATATATATTTAAGTGAGTAGCAGTTCGGATATTTCTACACTTCGAGCCGGGTTCGGGTATTTTATGTTTGGGTTCGGGTCGGATATTTCGGATTTTCGGGTATTTCGGTATAGAGGTGTAGAACCCGTTCGGGTATTTCTGTACTTCGGGTCGGGTTCGGATATTTTTAGTTCGGATTCGGTTATTTCGGATCGGGTTCGGATATTTAGATTTTGAAAAAAAATAATTTCATTTCTCAAATTTCTTGTATTTAAAAATATAACTTTCACATAATTAATTTTTTTTAATAGATTAAATGGTTAATAGATTTGGACATGACATTTTGAACTAAAAAGATATTAATTTGGTTATTGTTTTTAAGTTTTGGATGTAACTTTTTTGTTAATTCTTGAAATAAAAATCTTAACATGTATTTTAAATGAGTATCAAATCATTTTTTCCGTAATTGTATGTATATCATATGAACTTAAAGTATGTGTAATATCAATATAAACAGTTTATATAAGATGAGAGATGAAAACTAAAAATATAAGGTTAATTATACATATGTTCGGTTATCTTCAAATATCCATTCGGGTTCGGATATCCAATCTCTCCTAATTCAATACCCGTTCGGATATTTTGCTACTTCGGTTCGGATTTTGGTTCGGGTTTTTCGGATTGGGTTCGGGTTATTGTTTTTATCTAGTATATATTGTAGACAGACATTCACTTATATATTCTATAACAATTTGATATATTAGATTTGAACACTAATCTGTTAATATAGTTTGCCGGTGAATTTTTTCAAAATTTTTGATTCTTAAATATGTATATGGGATGCAACTAATTTTTACAGATGTCCATTTTTTAAAAAAAATTGACATTTATTTAATTCATTGAATTCATAGAAGAAGTTAAAAAAAAGAAACTTAACTCATATCAATAAAACAAAGACGAGAATAAAATCACAATTTTATAGAGGTAGAAAATGAATTCACTTATGGAGAGTCAATAGTAAACAAATCGAGAGCAGAAAACCTAATCCCCTTTCGTCGTTATACAATCGATGTTGCATATTTGGTTTTGGTGGTTTGTGTTAGCCGCAAAACTTAATATTTTTTTGTGTATATGAAGTTTTAAAAATAATTAAAATGAGATGTAAAACGTTAACTCTTTAACAACGATAATATATTTAAGACACCAACATTTATATTCTTTATTTTATTATCGATAAAGATTATAGTGTTGCAAAATATTAAAACTATTTAATAAACAAACATTATTATAAAAACTCACCATGCGCATGCGCGCGGTTTATCTTCTACTTACGTAGTTACGGCATAAGAAGAAATCAATAATTTTGGTAACAAATCAAACACTGTAATTAAACAAAAAGCGGTAAACTTTAGCCCCCTGTCCAGATTTTAATCAATGATATAATTGATGATCTCATTTCTTAGTAGCTATTTTCTTAACCATCTTCCTTGGAGTCATTCAGTTTCGGGAACATTTGATATTGTTTAAATGTCTTAGATTTGCATTTTCTAAGTTAAATACTATTCGTTTTGTGATGTCACTGGGAATATATTACGTGGTGACGGGGATAGTACTATTGTAGGGGAGAAAAAAAAAACAAGAAGTTTGTCATAGAACTATATAATAAGCGGAAATTTTCAACAGCAGTGGTCCAATTGTAAATTACGATTAATTGGTGAATTTCTCTAACCGCCATATTGCAGTGTACTTTGAAGTTGGAATGAACATGTTTTGTGGCATCCACAGGTCACCCGCCACCGGATAATTTTGACATTTTTATGGAGTGATCTTGAATATTCAAAAACTGTAAATGATAGTATGTTTTATGGATGAAAATTAATTTTATTTCTTTCTTTTAAGTTAAAGTAGCTGAATTTTTCTTGTTATACATGTTTGTTTGTCAACGTAAAACTTAAATAAATGGTAACGATTCTGTGCAATAGCAAGGCAAAAGTATACATTTTTAGTGAATATAAAATTATATCCAAACCAAAAATATATACCTTTATGGTTTTAAAATTAGATTCAGAACTAAAAATTATATTCAAACTAAATTATATAAGTAGGTCGGTCTGCTAAGAAGCGGAAATGGATAATACATGATTCTAAGAATTGCTTCCTGCAGATCTAGGTAATTTCTATTAAGTTTTTTTTTGGATTTAAATCTTTTTAAATGACAATAAGCGGATTAATTAATCTAAATCTTTTATATATTAATATTGGTCCATCTAAAATTCTTAAATTTTGATGCAATCTCAACATGCATGCTCGTTGAGAATATGGTTTTTATCAGTATGTCCCCAGTCGAATCTCATTTTACTATTGATATTAAATCTTTTGATTCATCATATTTGGATCAACAAAAGAGTGTTTTGATACTATGTTAAGTTTTTTTGGATTTTCAAACTAAACAAATTAATAGTGATTGGATTGGCTAGATCTTGACAACGTTTTCTGGGTAAACATTATATTCCTGTTTTTTCTTTACAAGTAGAATTATGTATGCATATTACAAGTCAATGTTAATCACTAATATATCTAAATAAAATAGTCTTAGGCATGTGATCTACCAATCCGATCATATGCTGATTAATTGGTCTTTTCTATAGATTTCTTAAATAGTAGTTGCTCAGACACATGATCATAATTAATACTTATTTTGTTCCAGTAAGATTTTCTAAATTTATTTTTTGTTCCAAAATGATAGATTTTCTAAAATTTTAAGGAATTTTTAGTAGTTAATGTTGAAAAATTGTATATTTTTAAGAAACATTAATTAGAAATATTTGAATTAGTTGAATACTATTAGTTGATATTTATTGAAAAATGTATAGAAAAAATAAATAATAAATTCAATTGTAAAAAGTTAATTATTTTCTTAATATGCGTAAATATTTTAGAAAATATTTTTTCGGGAACAGAGGGAGTACAGATATATGTTATGTTATATAGGACAACTGTGGTGGTAGCTAGAACGTGGGAGGAACCAATACATATAGGGTATTTTCTCGTTTTATGCAGAAAATACAATCATATCTCAGTTTTTCTTTGTCGCATATATATCGTTATTAACGTATTATATTTTTTTTGTTATTAGTATATTTCAATTGGTTTGTTTAAGGTGAGTTCGTATTTGCGTTTACTTTAAAATAACTATAACTATATTGCTTTTAGTTCTTCAAACTCTTTCTGCATTTGCTTTTTTTTGTTGTTTAATTTCATTATTGTATGTTCTTATTTATAAAATAAGGTACTAATTTCATTGTTTTATCAACAAAATTTGATTACATATATATTATTTATATACAATATTATTTAATATGAATTTTTATTTATGATTTGAAATTCAATTTAATTTTACATACTACTCTCTTTTTTTCTGTGATACCGTTTGTTTACTTATGAATAAACCCCGTAGATTCACCTAAAACTCATATTTCATAAATCATAACCCTGTTGCTTGTTTTACAAAAAAAAAAAAAAAACCCTGTTGCTTGGATTCATATCGTTTCTGATAAACATTTTTACTGAATGGAATGGTGGATAGAAAACATTTTTTTAAACACGGTGGATAGAATATTAAAGGTAAAAGAATAAAGACTACAACTGTTTACAGATCTCAATATGGTCAACCAGTGACCTAGTGACCATCGTGCACTGCACTATGCTCAATCTGTTAAAAACAAAGTTTGATTAGACCGACTAAACGATTTTATCATATTTTATCTTTTTTAATTCAATATGTAATCGGAATGTAGCTTATATTAGTCGAGTTTCGATAAAATTATATGGATAATGATATATTTTGGCATCCTTAGGTTGCATTTGTATATTTGGTGAAATCTGGCACATCTTAACCAAACACTTTGCATTAAAGAGTATATATCATAATCTTAGCATACCATAACAAAAGTTGTCTTTATATGCATTTGATAATTTATTTACAAAAAAAAAAAAATTATTTACGAAATAGCATAAGTATTTTACAATTTTATAGTTTTTCTCTTGTACAGTTTTGTTTTGCATTTTAGATTCGTTTTTGTTCCACAATAATTACAACATCAGTGCAATATTAAACCAATACTAAATTTTGATCCGCGGTTAGACGGTTTGTTTTTTTCATTTATTGATTGAAAAGTGATTTACAAACTACCATTATTTTTGTTTCGAAAACAATTGAGTTATTAGGTTTTTATCATTTTTTTTTCAAAATATGGTATTTGTTCGAAATATGGTAGTTGTTCTATAATAATGTTTGAGTTTTAAGATTTGTTTTCATATCCGACCTAGATTCATGGTTGAACCTATAGGCACAATACATTGTATATAATCCGGTTCAGATTTAATGAAAATTTCATTAATTAAAAATAACCCGGTAAAAAAACCAAAAACTCACTATTAACCTTCAATCTGATACCATTGATCCGATAAAACACAAAATATCTAATAGTATTTTTTAAAAAAAAATTGATTAAATTACTCATATATTTTTTAATATTACATAAATTAATGATTCCTTATAATTTGATGAAATTTTATCATATTATCCAAATAAAAAATGATAATATAAAAAAAACTTATTGATATGACAATATTAGTTTATTTTCGTTATTAATAATCTATTATGAGTTTATGTTTTTATTTTAGATTTAAAAATTGATTTTAATATAATTTTTAAAATATTTTTGAACACTCGTAATTGTCATATTAATATTATGTATAAAATGACATTATACATGGAAAAATGATATTCAAATATGTATATGATATATGGTGTAGGATATATGATTTGGTTTGTATTGAAAATAAATATATATAATATTCAAATGATTTATTTTGAATATTGATACAAATATTTAAGAAAATGATATTTTCATGTTTGTTAATTTATTTATAGTTCATAACATATTTATACTTATATTAAATTTAAAGTTAGTATATCTTTTGAATATATATATACCCATTTTTATAGATTTATTTAGGTGTATTTATTGGTCCAAAACCAAAAGACTTAAATGCTATTAATGAATTTTATTAATTCTTTGTAAAAATAAGGGTATTTTTGAGAAAACCGTAATTTTCGTTAAATGAATGATACTTTTTTAATGGTATTGATGAAAACATAAAATCTTTTTGAAAACTCGGTTAAGTTTATTTGCTCCAATAAAGCATTACATTTCCATGCATACGTAATTTTGTAAATGTTTCCGATAAAATAAATACTAAAAGTATCAACTTCTTCAAACATTTTGGATAGTTGATTGATTCTACACAATCCTAGACGTTTCTTGGAAAACACCGATCTCTGAAACTTTGCTCAAGCATCTTAACCGCATCTCAGCATACTTGATAGTATAATTTACTAATCGTCATTCAATGCCTTGGTTAGAGTAATAAAACAAAAATATACACCTCACACACAAACATAACCGGCGGTCGAAACTCCTATAATAATAATTGTTTAACTAATTCAAACTAATCATAAGTTATTACATATTTAGTCATATATTATATGATTTAAAATTTAGACTGGGTACACAAATTATTAATGATATTCTGTACCAGTAGTAATAATACTGGCTATAAATGAACCCAATGCAGGCACCATAGAAACCCATAATCAACAACAAAAAAGACGTGCAAACCAAACAATACAAAAATAAGAAGTATCAATGAAATTCACAAAACCACACGCCGCCTTGCTTTCAAGTCCTGGAATGGGCCACATCATCCCGGGTATTGAGCTCGCTAAACGTCTCTCAGCTCACCATGGCTTCCAGGTCACTGTCTTCGTCCTCGAAACCGACGCAGCCTCCTCTCAGTCCAAGTACTTAAACTCGACCGGGGTGGACATTGTCAATATCCCTTCGCCGGACATTTCTGACTTAGTGGACCCTGCAGACCACGTGGTGACCAAGATAGGAATCATGATGCGTGAAGCCGTTCCAGCCCTCCGATCCAATATCGCTGCGATGATACAAAAGCCAACGGCTCTGATCGTTGACTTGTTCGGCACAGATGCTTTGTGCCTTGCAGCGGAGTTCAAAATGTTGACGTATGTGTTCATGACTACCAACGCACGTTTTCTTGGGGTTACTATATATTATCCAAATTTGGAGAAAGATGTTAAAGAAGAGCACACCGTGCAAAGAAAACCGCTTGAGATACCCGGATGTGAACCGGTTCAATTCGAAGATACTCTAGATGCGTACCTGGTTCCGGACGAAACCGTTGTACCAGGATTTTGTTCGTCACTGTCTAGCTTACCCAAAAGCAGATGGCATTTTGGTCAACACATGGGATGAGATGGAGCCTAAATCATTGAAATCCCTTCAAGACCCGAAACTTTTGGGCCGGTTCGCTCGTGTACCCGTTTACCCGATCGGTCCGTTGTGCAGACCGGTAGAATCATCGAAAACCGTTCACCCGATTTTGGATTGGTTGAACAACCAACCAGATGAGTCGGTTCTCTACATTTCCTTCGGAAGTGGCGGTTCTCTAACGGCTAAACTGTTAACCGAACTAGCCTGGGGACTCGAGCAGAGCCAGCAACGGTTCGTTTGGGTGGTTCGACCGCCGGTAGACGGCTTGTCTTGCGGCGCGTATTTATCAGTAAACAGCGGCGGAACCAAAGACAGCACCCCGGAATATCTACCGGAAGGGTTCGTGACACGTACTAGCGATAGAGGTCTCGTGGTCCCATCATGGGCCCCACAAGCTGAAGTTTTGGCCCACAGGGCCGTTGGCGGGTTTTTGACTCATTGCGGTTGGAACTCGACGCTAGAAAGCGTCGTTAGCGGCGTGCCGATGATCGCGTGGCCACTTTTTGCCGACCAGTTTATGAACGCGGCTTTGCTCAGCGACGAACTCGGGATCGCCGTCCGAGCGGATAGTTTGAAGGAGGCAACTACTAGGACAGAGATTGAGGCGATTTTGAGGAAGGTAATGGCGGAAGAGGAAGGTGAGGAGATGAGAAGGAAAGTGAAGAAGCTGAGAGACAATGCGGAGATGTCTTTGAGCAGCGATGGTGGTGGTTCGGCGCACGAGTCGCTTTGCAGGGTCACGGAGGAGTGTCAACGGTTTTTGGGACGTGACAGGGACTTGGCACGTGGTGCGTAGGGTTTTTAAAACTCTTTTGTGTTTGAAACTCTGTCATTTTCCAAAGTTTTTATTCCCATTGGATGGGTGTTTTCTCAACTTGTGCTCCATTGTAATATAATAATAATCGGTGTTTTGTCATTATACTAGTGTTTTAGACGTTTTGTAATCGTATTTCTCAACTAATGTTCCATTGTAATATTGAATAATTCGTGTTGTTTGTAGTAAAATAACATTGTGTTATAAAAAAACATTGTATTATAAAGTATGTAGTATATTTTTACCAAAAAAGTATGTAGTATATTTCTATTTTTAAATATATAAATTTCTATATCCACAAGACTATACATTTTACTGGGATGACACTTTGGATTTAGTAGATGCAAAGTGTGAAAAGTACATAAGCTATGACTTGAGCCTTGCCAATCATGGTTATAGTCATAGATAGTGTAGACTTCAAAATAGAATGTTCATAGTTGATCAAGATTCAAGATGTTGCACAAACTTTCAGCTTAGTCTTTAATGTAGCTTGCTTTATTCTTTTAGAAACACAGCTGTTTAGGATTTACACTCTTCCAAAAGATTCGTATTGTGTCCACAGATGATAGGGCAATTGTTTTAGCCGTCCGGAAATATTCGAGCTGATAGGGTAACACTACAAGAAAACAGGGGGATTCTGATGGCCGAAATCGTCGGAAATTCGTCGGAATCGGTATATTCCGACGAATTTCCGACGAACCCGTCCGTCGGTATCGTTTCGTCGGAAAAAAAAAATTCGTCGGAATTTCGTCAGAAATTCCGACGACTTTCTGACGAATACCGAGAAACATCATTCTGACGAACTTCCGACGATATTACGATGCGGCTACACGAGACCAGAGTTCATCGGAAAACTACAATTCCGACGAACGTGGTTCCTCGGTTTATTCCGACGAACTTTGGGCGTCGGAATTTACCGACGGACATCGGTCGTCGGAATATACCGACGAACCACGTTCGTCGGTATATTCCGACGGAAATGAGTTTGTCGGTAAATTCCGACGGATATATGTCCGTCGGTATATTCCGACGACCGTTGTCCGTCGGTATATACCCTTTTTTTTTTTACAAATTAATTTTGCATTTTTATATATTTTTTGATATTAATAAATTTAAAAAATTGGAAATTTAAAACTAATAATATTATAAAATTTAAATTCATAAAAACCCAAATAGGAAAAAAACATTCATAAAGTTTAAAATTCATACAAACCGAAATAGAAAAAAAAAACATTCCGAAAGTTTTATAAAGCCGAAATAAACTAAGATGAACTCGAAGACATCAAACGATCTAGCTTCTGCATAATCTCGGTGTTGAACTTCTTCTGGGATGCCAACTCAGCAAGGATAGTGGCATTCTCCGAACGGATAGTGGCATTCTCCGAAAGGATAGTGGTGTTCTGCTCCTCCAATGCCCCAATCCGTTCATCTTTGTCATGTAGCTCCTCGAGAATCATGGGATCGGCATACGGAGCTTGCGAAGAAGATGCCGGATACGAAGAAGCACGACGGGCCAACCCAACTAAACGGCCTCCTTTCCTTTTAGGAACCGCCTACAAAAATATTTAAAGTAAGTAAATATGGACAAGTAAGTAATCGACATTATAAAAAAAATATATTAATAAAAAAAATTACCTTTTCAACCATCTCATTTATTTGCAATAGAGACAGGTTGGTTGAAGCTCCCGTGGAGTCGCCGTCATCAGAGAGAGGCTGAGATTGAGAAACTATCTCAGCTTCCACCAAATCAACTACACCTCTGATCACGGTGTCCTGAATTTGACCCGTCGTCTTGTTAGTGTGAGCCACCTTAATGAGTTGGAGACGATCAACGGGATTACCGTCATTTGCTTCGATCTAAAAAAACCGCCATTATTAGCCAAAAAATATATAAAATATTTATTTAAAAAATATAAAGATAAATAATAATAAAAAACTTACAAGTTCATCCTCCTTAGTAGACATGGAGCAAGCGCCGAGGTTGTGCACATACATACCTTTCCCGCCACGATCGCTCTTCCGGTTCCTGGAGTTCCTAGAAGACGTCTCTGCAGTGTCTTCCCTCTCCCAATGAGCTATCAACTGCTCCCACACCCCCCCGTTGATGAACCGTGGCTTCTTGTTCTTCTGCCAAACTGTCTTCCACGCGTTTATCTGCTTTGTGTAAGAGTCCATGGCCTTTTCGTTGAATTTCTTACGGACTGTTTCCGTAAGATCGGAGTGCCAGTTGAACTCTTGCTACAAAACAAACACAATTTAATAAGTAAATATATGTAAAAAAATGTAAAAACTTAAAAAAAATGAAGGGTTACTATACCGCAAACTGACGAAACCACAACTCTCGTTCGTCGGAAGGGATCACACTCCACTTTGGATATCCAAAACGGAGCATGGAGTACATCATCTGGTTGATGCTCCGGCTAATGCCATTTTTCGACTTGGTGAACCTTTAAAAAAAAATACAAGTTAGCAAGTTAATTAAAGCAAAAAATATAACGGTACAAATAAAAAAAAATACTAACCAAGTGCTATGGCCTCGTCGTGGGTTGAGTTGGAGAAACGGGAGATGCTCTCGACCTGGTTGTTGAACCAATAGATGAACCGGCATGACCCCCGGATCCTGTTGAGCAGCAGCGTGAGGGGCAGCGTGAGGGGCAGAGGGAGCTGGAGCGGGAATATATGCGGGAACCGAGTCATGAGACGATACCGATGCACGGGAACCGCTCACCGAACTACGTCGAAGACGGGCTGCGGGGAGGGCTTCATCCTCGGCCCTAAAAAAAAAAAATTAACCCATCAAACATATTTTCATTTATATATTTACAAAAGGTTTTATAAACGTTTTAAAAAAAACTATTAAACCTTTTATATATATATATATATATATATATGTATACAAAATTATAAAAAATTTATAAATATAGAAAAATGTTGTTAAAAATTTATAAATGAAGAAAAATGTTGTTAAATATTTATATTTTAAAAAAAAAATGTTGTTAAATATTTATTAGTGGAAACTTAAAAAAAATATAAAAAATTTTAAAATTTTAAAATTTTTACTATACATGATTTACATATATATATATATGTATACAAAATTATAAAAAATTTATAAATATAGAAAAATGTGTTAAAATTTATAAATGAAGAAAAATGGTGTTAAATATTTATATTTTTTTCAAAAAATAGTTTTTAAAATCAAAAAACGTTTTTAAAAATCAAAAAACGTTTTTAAAAATCAAAAAACGTTTTTAAAAATCAAAAAACGTTTTTAAAAATAAAAAAAAACGTTTTAAAAAATCAAAAAACGTTTTTAAAAATCAAAAAATGTTCCAAAAAAAACTAAAACAACAATCCTAACTTATATATCCTAAACTATCCATTCAATCCTAAAATGTTCAATCAAACAACCTAAAATCCGAGATCAACTTCCAAAACCCTAAACAATTGAAAAAAAAAAGGTTTGGGATGATTCTTACATGATTTGGGGTTTGGGGAAGAGATAGGAGGGTGAGGAGAGGATTCGCCGGTGAAGAGAGGCCGGAATCGCCGGAGAGTCGCCGAAATCGCCGAAATCGCCGGAGAGTTTTGAGAGGGAGAGAGGCCGCGGAGATAACGAAGAAGAAAGGAGAAGGGTTTTTATTTCCGTGGATTCCGACGGACACGGGTTCGTCGGTATTCCGTCGGTATATTTAAAATATACCAAATGCCGATTCGCGAAAATTTTCAAGCGGTTTGGTTCTCCCGGGCTAATTGAAATTCCGACGGAACGTGTCCGTCAGTATTTTCCGACGGACACATTCCGTCGGTATATTCCGACGGAATTCCGACGACTTAGTGTTTAGGGTGTTCTTTTCAAGTTTCTAAATGCAAAATCCAAACCTTTGATAATATATATAGTATTTGCATAAAGATTTAACAATAAAAATGTTTTATAACACGATTTTACACAACAATATTTTTTGTAGTGTAAGCTTATATAAATATGATTGTATAAGTACATAATGTTAAGATGAGATGTTATGAAAACAATGATATGCATACATAAATATTTTAATGAGTTGTTATATTTGAACGGTTGCGATCTAATACTATACTAAACACTTATTATGTGTTATTTTCATAGTTTTGGCATCTAAATTTATAGATTTTTATGATTGAAACTTTATAGAAAAACATGTCGTCGGTATTTCGTCGGAAAATATCGACGACATTCCGACGAACTCGACAAGTTCGTCGGAATGTCGTCGGTATTTTCCGACGAAATACCGACGACCTTTCCAATTTTCAATGAAACCCGTTGTTGTCGCTATGTCGTCGGTATATTGCGAGGGATTTCCGACGGACCATTAAAAAAAAAAAAAAAAAAAAAACTAATCAGAATCTTCTGAATCTTCATCAAACTCCCCAACCTCGGCTTCCGGCTCTGAATGTACGACAGCATCATGTCCAAACACAGTCAAATTCTCAACGAGTTGAACATTTTCCAAATCTTCAACTGCCTGGGCGTTGCTGGTAGACTCTGGTTGCAATGGTTCATCATCATCAGAAGTTCCATCCACTCGTCCTCTTGGGTTGATTTGCGTTACAGTAACCCATGGATCGTCTCTGTACGTCACCCGAGGGTAACTGATGTAGCACACCTATACATATCAATTATACAAAGTATTAGTTCAATATATAACATTAATTAATTATATTGGTAAAAAATTATGAATATATTGACATACCTGATCAGCTTGCGAACCAAGAATGAAGGGATCATAATATTGAAGTTTCCACCGCGAATGAACTGATGTAACACCAAACGCATCAATCTTCACTCCTCTATCTGGGGTGGTGTCATACCAATCACAATAGAATACTACACAACGCAATCCAACCATTCCAGGAAATTGGATTTCCAATATTTCTTTTATGTTGCCGTAGTAGACATCGTCACCAGAAGAAGATGAAACACCAGCATCATATGTTGTCTTAGAATGACCTTTCCTTGTGAATGCATATCCTCGCGTACAAAATTTAGGATATGATTTGACCACATAGTTTGGTCCCTGCACAAATTCGCGTATCCAATCATCGAACACAAGACCTCTGGCCAAACCATCATTCACCTATAAAAAAAAACATATATGATTGCAAAATTAATTAGTTTATATATATTAAATTTAAACTAATCATTTGCATAGGGTAATAGGATATATGACTCACATAACTACGAAGCCACGCAGCAAATCCGTTATCTCTAAGTTGTCGAAGCTCATCTTCTGTTGCATGCCTGTGAGTCATACGCAACTCCGCCATATATACACTATATACAAAAATATTATCAATATGAAATAAATTTATTGAATATTAATCTAACAATAAATGAATAAATATTTTTACCTCTCATATTGTAGAACATCTTCACAGTTGGTGAGCAAATATGTTTGCAAATGAGCGTTCTCAGTGTCCGTAAGTCTCCGCTTCGTGAATTTTCCACTAAGTCGTCCTATTTCCTTGAACATGCTTGGGACAGTAACATGATATGTTGCTCTCTCCCCTCTATCATCATGCCGAGCAGGTCTTCGGTGTTTTGTTTGCACTTCTGGTGGAAAATAATTTTCAGCAAAGATTGCAGTTTCTTCATTGATCACCTGTGCCACTATAGATCCTTCCACCCTGCTTTGATTTTTGACCATCTTCTTCAGATGATGCATATAACGCTCAAAAATATACATCCATCTGTACTGCACAGGACCACCAAGTTCCAATTCTCTTGCGAGATGAATAGCAAGATGTTCCATTACATCAAAGAATGATGGAGGAAATATCTTCTCAAGGTTGCACATGCTGACTGGTGCGTTTGTCTTCAAATTATTAATACCCTCTTCAGTCAATACTCTGCTGCATAAGTCACGGAAAAAAACACTAATCCCTGCAATTGCTTCATGAACATTACGTGGCAATAATGCTGAAAAGGCAAACGGAAGGAGGCGCTGCATAATTACATGACAATCATGACTCTTCAAGCCAGTAAACTTTCCTTCGCTTCTATCAACGCAGTTTCCCAAATTTGATGCATATCCGTCAGGAAATTTCACTTTCTCTGTAATCCAATCAAAGAACTCTTCTTTTCTAGCACCATCTAGCCGATAAATGGGAAAAGGGGCCGTACCGTTCTCATCAACGTGAAGTTCAGAACGATCACAAATATCGACTAAATCCAACCTTGACTTCAAATTATCCTTCGTTTTACCTTGGATGTTAAGGACTGTGTTCATCAGATTATCGAAGAAGTTCTTCTCAATATGCATGACATCTAAATTATGCCGCAATAGATGACTCTCCCAATATGGTAGATCCCAGAAAATACTCTTTTTGTGCCAGTTATGTAGCTCTCCAACCGCATTGACTCGAATGTTTTCATGTCCACCTACATCTGGCGTCCTTTCTGCATCAAAATACCTAAACTGCTTCAACAAATCTTTCCCACTAACTTCCTCAGGTGGACCATCAAACACCTGCTTGTTCTTCGTAAACGAAGTCTTACTCCTGCGGTATGGATGATCAGGTGGTAGAAATCGTCTGTGACAGTCAAACCAACACGTTTTCCTTCCGTTCTTTAGTTGGAAAGCATCTGTGTCATCTTGACAATATGGACATGATAGCTTCCCATGTGTTGTCCATCCAGATAACATACCATATGCTGGAAAGTCACTTATTGTCCACATAAGTACTGCCCGCATCTGAAAGTTTTCTTTGCGCGAAACATCGTATGTCTCAAAACCATGCGCCCATAGTTGTTGCAACTCATATATTAGTGGTTGAAGAAACACATCTAGTGATCTTTTAGGATGATCTGGCCCGGGGACTAGAATTGAGAGAAACAAAAACTCTCGTCGCATGCACAAGCTCGGCCGTAAGTTGTACGGTGTCACAATAACTGGCCATAGAGAATACTGCCTTCCATGCTTTCCAAATGGGCTGAAACCATCAGTAGATAATCCAAGATAAACATTTCTTCTCTCTTCCGCAAATTCTGGATATGTTGACTGGAAATGTTTCCAAGCCTTTGCATCTGAAGGATGTCTAATCTCACCATTTGTGGAATGCTCTGCATGCCATCTCATTGCTTTTGCTGTGCGCTCACACTGATACAACCTCTTCAATCTTTCCGTCAAAGGCAAATACCACATTCTTTTGAATGGGATCGGAACTCTTCCCCTCGTCTCCTGATAACGAGGTTTCCCACAAAATTTGCATACATTCCGTGTCTCATCCGCTCTCCAGTAGATCATGCAGTTGTCAATACATACATCTATCACTTCATACGGTAGTTGAAGACCTGCAACAAGTTTCTGAACCTCGTAGTATGAACCCGGTGCAAGGTTATCCTCAGGTAGAATACCTTTGACAAAATCAGTAATCGCATCCATACATTCTTCAGCCAAATTATAGTCTGTCTTAATACCCATTAATCTAGTTGCAGATGATAAGACTGAATGACCATCTCTACAATTTTGATACAAAGGTTGTTTTCCTGCATCCAACATGTCAAAAAATCTCCTAGACTCGGGGTTTGGTTCTTCCCCTCTATAATGATCATGTACCATCTGCTCAGTACCTACACCATAATCTATATCCGTTCTAGATTCTTCTAACCTAATATCAGGCTGAGGTTCACTAACAGGCTGAGGTTCGCTAGTACTACCATATTCATAACCAGTTTCCCCATGAAGGTACCAAACTTTATAATTACGTGAAAACCCTTTCATATACAAATGAGTCCAAACATCAAATTCTTTTATAACCTTATTATTATTGCAAGAAGAGCAGGGACATCTTAACATACCACTTTTTGCATCCGGTTGCTGTTGAACAAGCCTCATGAATTCTCCAATCCCTTGAAACGTATTCTTCCGTAAGCAAATTGGTGTTCGGATCCAAATGAGGTTTATCCATCCACGAACGATAATAAACTTCTGAAGACATGATTTTCCACGGAATTGTTATGACTAAAGAGAATGAAGAGAGAATGAAGTGTGAATGAGTTGAATGAGGAGGGGTTGTATTTATAGGAAATTGCTTACGGACCTCCGACGACTTTCCGACGAAATTCCGACGGATATAAAGAAGTCCGTCGGAATTCCGTCGGAATTGTCCAATCCCAAACGGCTATACAACGGTCATATGTATTTGTCGGCAACGGTCACATGGTTCGTCGGAATTCCGTCGGAAAATACCGATGGAATTCCGACGACTTTGCTGTTAATCGGAATGTCGTCGGAATTCCGTCGGAATATACCGACGAACTTCCGACGACTACAACGGTTACATTTTTTATCGGAATGTCGTCGAAAAGTCGTCGGAAAATTCCGACGAACCGTATGTCGTCGGAAATGGCCGACGGAATTCCGACGACTTCATTTTTTTGGATTTGGTCGGAAATTTGTCAGTATTCCGTCGCAAATGTCCGACGACCTTGGTGTCCGTCGGAAACCTCCGTCGGAATTCGGTGTGTTTTCTTGTAGTGTAATAACGACGTCAAGATCCTTTTTTCATAATTTATTACTTAACTCGATAACGATCTTCTAATCATATCTATTCTCTTATGTCACATCACATCTAGTTGACCTTCTAGATGCAATAAGCATTTTGTTAAGGAAAGGGTGGTTGTTTCATTATTATTCACTAACTAGTTCCATTTTATTAGAGCACAATACCAGAAGAACTCAAAATTTACATCTTCTAGATGTGACATTTCCCAACTCCATCATTTTTCTGTTACTTTGGAACCATATTTTAGGGACCAAATCAACTAAAGAGAATAATTAACTTATCATATGATGACAGATTCCAACGTCTGATAAATAAATAAAAAGAACTTCGGGAAACTCTACCAGTTTTTTCAAAATAGTATTTATATTTATTTTAATAAAATGAATTACTAAATAAAAGATACACAACATTATATATTTAATTTAAAGCAAAAATAAAATAAAATAAGCAAACAAAAAAATTATATTTTTATGACTTTGGCGCAATAGCTTATCAGCAGAGGAACTCACTTTCTTTTCTCTCTTTTTCAAATTTTCTCGAGAAGAAATTTCACTAGAAACTTTCAAAGACGATGGTCTAAAGTTATTATGCACCTGTCCACGATATATGTAACCAAATACATGATTTTTAGATAATATTCAATTGAATTATTATTCATTTGTCATGCATTATACCGTGAGCGGTGAGACAGTGACGAAACTAACAATATTTATTTGATCGGAATGGTCTTAGGATTGATGGAAAATAATCAAGCAGTGTTACAAAATTTACAAATTAACAATCTGACTGTTTGTGTTTAGTTAACATCCCCGGTTTGGAGGTTTGTGTGGGTTAGTTGCTCATCTATATTGAGGTGGACACCGGTAATGGGCCGTGCTCACGGGCTTAAAGCACTCTTCAATCCAACGGCTGCAACTGGTGTCTTGCTTCCTCTCCTTCAAGTTGAGGCAGTGCTCCATGATGTCTTGCGTGGTTTAGGTTCCCTATCATTTTTAGTTTCTGTTATCTTGTTGTAGTTGTTGATCTTAGTTAATTTCAATATGTCTTTTCTAGTTTTTACGTTGTTCTGTCAAAACTTGAAAATGGTAAATAAATTTAACATTTTTACAAAAAAAAAAAACATATTAATGAGCTCAGCAGCCTAAATGAAATCTTTTGACTGTCTTGCGTATCATGTATGGACTCTATGCTCTCCAAAGGCCCATATTTTAATGTCGACATAATACTACACGAAAGTGAAAGACTACGGGCCATGCAATTCGCTAGCCTACCGACGCTAAGTCACTTTTTGCGCAACTGCCTTGTATATCAAGTTTCTTTTTTCTTTAAGTAACAAAAAAAGTTATGAATCTAAAAAGCAAAGCTTACCAGATCAGAGTAAATTACATTTTTTATAAGGGTATTTTAAATGATCACATTAAACGTCCATCGATAACATTTCCGAGTTACAAAAAGCAGGCACCACCACTATCTTGTATGTAACGCGATATGCAAAAATTTTGCATGTAATAACTACAAATATGGGCCACTCCACTGTTTCCTAGTTGGATAGAAAATTCATACCGGTTTATAACAATTTATAAATCAACCTATAAATTTAGTTTTTTCTAGAATTTCATGTCAATACTGAAATAAACTTAGATCTTAGCGTTTTGAATATACCTGGTTATTCGCAGCGGAAAGATGAATAAACCAAGTCGATATTTCAAGCACTCCAACGTCGTGCCTCTACCGCTATCCCACGCTCACACAAACTAGATTGATACATGATGGTAGTGCCGCAAGAACATGACAACGAACAGTTCGTCTCCAATTTTCTTAGTTTAGGTTACAGCTCATTATCCTCACATCCTTAAAAGTACATAATGAACTTTATATACTACATGTATATTAACCTAATTAAGGTTAGTGGGGCTCAGCCCAATCCAGAAGCCATAATCCCTTCTTTCCGTGTAAGTGTTATCAAGTATAACACATGTGCATACAGTATATATATATTCGTATATCCCCTATATATTATTTGTGAAACATTACAACTTATTTTGTAACCACGTGTCATCACTAGGATGATTCTTAGAATTATTAGAAAAATATGTTGGTCCATCTAATTATATAATAAGATTTTTATTAAACTAATCATAAATTCATTATTAATGTCATTTATTATTTCCTTAAATAAAGATTACGGAATTGCCTAACGTGGCTAAAGTATATATGACAATTAATGATTTTGAATAATAAAGATCTGATAAAAAAATAATGTATCTTCTATCAGATTTTTTTAATTTTAAACTATTAAAATAATTTAAAAAATCACAATAACCATATTATAAAAATTTATATTTTTCTTTATATGTTATATTTTGAATTTTAAAAAAACGACTATAAATTACTAAGACTGTTAAAAGTCTCACATTCAAATTTTGTGATCCATGGTTTAAAATTTTTGTTATGACAAAATACAAATGATTACAAAATCATATAAATAAAAGTTTTAATTTAATTAATCATTAAGATTTAAAATATATATGTATATATATCATTCTAAATTAAACTATAAACCATATTGAATAAATAAATATTTTAATTTCAAAATTTACTTTGAATAATTTTTTTTGATAAAAGTTTTGAACTAACATTGATAAATTTTTTTTAAATTATAAATTACTAAAATTATTAATCTCACAATGAAAATTTTGTTATCAGTAATTTAAAGTTTTTACTATTAAAGATACACATGATCAAAAAACATATGAGTAGAAAGCATCATTTAATAGACATTAATATTAAAAATATACTATGTATGTTAATATCATTTAAATTTAATTACATATCCTATCAATTTTTTTTTAAAAAATTGTTTGGATTAATAAATTGATTTATACGTTCGCACCAATTTAATTATATATGTAATAGTTACTGACTTTTAATTATTCAATATATATTTATTATTTCATAATATGTAAGAACATATAATACATAAAATAATTATATATATAATCTTATTCCGCGCAAGGTGCAGGTCTTAATCTAGTAATATATTATCCATTGAACCAAAATATTACTGATCTAGTTTGCTTAGGTGGGTGTAGGATCATATAAATTAGTAATGAATTTTAATCCATAGATTATAAGCGGTTTCTAGCAAAACATTATAACCACCTAATTTTATATGATAACCTCAACGTTACGACTTTAGCAAGAGTAAGAGTAAGTACAAATGATTTTAGGACATTCCCAACACATGATTAATGGGGATTCTTAGGGAGTGGTTCTTAACGGCATATAAGAAACTTTTAACTAAAAAAGCTAAAGAATCAGCTCTTAAATAAGATATTTAAAAGTATGTTATTAGTTTTTTTTAGTTAAAAGTTAGAGGGCGGTTTCTTATATTCCGTTAAGAACCCCTTCTTAAGAATTCCCAATTAATCATGCTCTAAGACAGCTTTTGTTCCGCCAAATTTTCTTTGCGCTAGATTACAGTGTTGCCGCCGGAGCACGAGACTTGTTTTCCACATTATCATTAATAAGTAAACAACTTCTAAGCCGCTATTAAAATACTATTCTCACTACAAGAATACATGCTCCATTCCGACGATCAATTTAATCGGAAGCTTGTCGGTATCAAGATACTCCGATAACTTTCCGACGAGTACCTATTAGTTGGAGTTCGGGTCTCGGAAATAGGTTTTCTCGGAAAGTTGTAGGAATCAAGTGAGAGTAAGCCTTTGTCGGAACTCTTCGGAACAGGTTTCTTGGAAACTCATTGCTGAATTCCGACAGGTCATTGTCCAGCGACGATCATGCTTATCGGAAAAGCATTGGAATTTTCCTAGAACTTTAAATTATTTTGTAAAAAAAACTTAAATTACTATATTAAAAACTCATACACATATATGTGTATATATGAGCAGATCTGAGCAGTGCCAAGTGTGCTGTCGTGAGGTGTGCCACCGTTGTAACACCCCCGATCCAGAATAAGTAAAAGTTAATTAGTTTGCCATGCACCAATCAAACAAGAACATGCACGACGAAACTATAGAACTCTTACCAGATCGAAGATACTACTACCACGTGCCCAAACATTTGACCCGAGGTTCCTGAACAGATCCGAAATCCCAAGATCATATGTCCAAGAACGGGTATCCTAGCGATTCCAAGTTAAGGCTTTGCAACCGAGTTTGAAACCGTTAGTTAGTTTCGTCCTGGACTAGGACTAGTATCATATGGAATCCAAGCATTTCACAACCTTTTCGTATTCATATATACTTTAAGTTCAACCACATCAAAACTTTATACATGCTCGGCCGATGTTCAAAACCATATCTTACATATTACAAAACGTACATGTTTGCAAAAGGTAGCAAATCTACACCAACAGCTTTGTGCTCCTCCGATCCCAAATGGAACCTACTATGGGTTACCTGCAAAACAAAGAGTCTAATGAGCAACTATTTTGCTCAGTGAGTTGGGCTTCCTAACAATTATTTATCCTCCCATTATGCATCAAACATTAAGCAACAAAGATCAATTATATTAAAAAAATGCAATGCAAAAATAAAGCAATCACGTAAGTGGTTAGATCATTATCAATCGTCGAGGACTGCCTCTCGTCATTGGTTCCTATCTCGATACGAAGTCCATAACACATCCCTTCTTGTGCCCATTGACTTTAAACACAAAGTCTAAAGAGCCGATGGCCCGAATAACACACTTGCCGCATCATCATGCAGCTACACGGTCGAGGGTAGCTAGCCCTATCACACGTGTCTTCGCGTCCTGTCCGGAACTAATTTTGGTAAGGCCCCAGACAAGGCACGGGCCTCGAGTGGACACCAATGACTCTCACGACACTCCACCCGAGTGTCGGACCCTCACGGATCAAGTCCGTGGATTTACGGGTTTCTCCGTTAAAATATGATCAAACATGTTAGATTATCTGAGCCGAGGCCCAAACAATACAATGCAATGACATAAGTATATGCAACAAAATATCAATGTATCACAATCATGTTATACCCCTCGAGCCGAGGCCCGACGATATAACTCAATATCTTTCACAAACATCAATCATTATTATATCATTATATATCTAAACGCGCAACCTAGCAATGCATCAACCAATAATATTGTTTTGCAGGCGCTAACCGCACACACAACAATCATAACCATAACCAAGACTCACCTCAACCCTTAGATGAAAGTTTTGGACAGCAAACGCTCCTATCTCGCGGTTGGCTTCACTTTAAACTTTTATCGGAAACTCTAGAACTTTAGAAATCTAGACACAAGAAGGGTAGGGTATGAAAGGAAAAGAAAGAAAAGAAAGAACAGAAAGCTAACTAAAAAAAATGAAAGCTAAAGACTAAAAAGTTACCTTAAGGTTCGGGTGTTATCGGGTTCTCTCGGGTGCCTATGGTCAGGTCTTAAAAGTGGAGAATGAACTAAGGGGTGGTCTGCTATTTATAGGCTGGAGAATGAGATCATGGGAGGGTTTTGGTCGTGCATAGCAAGCAGGAGGTGTCTCTGCCTCCCAAACCAACCAATAGGAGACAGCTTGGTGTCTTACACTACAAGAATTTATCAAAATAGCTGCGGACTGGCGAAGATATTTCCGTTGCCAAATAATTTAGCGACAGAAATGGCGAAAGATAGTGACGGAACACATAATTTTATTTTTGTAGCTAAATCCGTAGCAATTCGTAGCAATCCGTAGCTATATAGCTAAGGATAGATTCTGTCGGCGATCCGTAGCTAGATAGCTACACTTTAGCTACAACAAAAGTCGTAGCCAACATTATTCTATTTAGCAACAACTAGCTACAAATACTAATATCGCTAAATAGCAACAACATTTTTATCCTAGCAAATCTGTCGCACGTTGAAAAAATATCATATATCTATACAAAAACATATAATTTTTAAATAATATATTTTTGTATAAATTTTATTTTATTAATATCAGTTTGTATATGTTGTTTTAATATTTGTCAATTTATTTCAAACACAAATTTCAAATTATATATATTTGTAATGTGTAGTCATTTATTATATATAAGAATGATATATTATAACTTTACAATGCATAAATTTGACAAAAATATTTTTTATGATTTATATATCCAAATATATTAAGAATATACTAGTTTAATGAAACTATTTGACAAAAAAATGAAACTAATGGCTAGACATGTTGGTTTAAGTCTAATCAATTGTAGTAATTGCCAAGCAATATTGTTAGGTTAGCATTAACACAAGCTTTCTCACGTATCTACCTCTCTAGACTCTAAAATAATTATTGTGGCATTGATATCAAATCTACAACGAGGTGAAGAGTAGTTCTTTCTTCATCTGTCCCAACCGTATCTCTATTTTCACTCCAAAGCAAGTTTAAGCAAAATTCTAGCAAAGGAGCTTCAGTCCACTTCTCTTTAACTGGCTGATTTGGATTCTCTCAGCCCCAATTATATTTTGGATCACGTGATATCAGGTGATGGAGTTTACTTTTTTTTTTTATTAAAATATCAGGTTACATTACCAAAAGACATTCGAAGGACATAATCATTTTAAATTAGTTAACATATGATTGCAGGTGGTGAAGTTGCTATTCTCAAGGGGACAAAGAAATAAAATCTTGTGTTTTTGATACCCGTGACAAGGAAAGAAATTAGTTCACAATATAATTATCAGTCCAACGTACGGTTGCACACTGGTCTTGGTAAATTTCCTGAATTTATCTTCTTCATTTTTTTGCTTTTGTTTCGGTATTGTTATAATCAACAAAATATTATTTTATTCTTTATTTTTGCTAATTAAAGTTTTTTAAAACGTTATATAAACAATTTAAAGAATAGTTTCATTATTTACATATATATATGTCTTGTGAACGTAGTAAACATTCTTTAAAGAACAATTCATTATTTATAACTAAAAATATTTCTTCCTTTAGGTAAAATGTCATACAACAACAATATTTTTCAAAACAGAGCATGGATGTATAAGAGATTTGATACAGTGACTAATACCATATCAGAAGAATTTCTCAATGGTTTAGAATCATTTTTGAGATTCGCTCAAAACCAACCTTCATACAAAAACAGAGGAGATCTATTGTGTCCATGTTCGAGGTGCTTAAATCGAAAGCGTTTAGACGCAGATATGGTGGGAAATCATTTATATGAAAGGGGGTTTATGGATTTCTATTTTATATGGACGAGCCACGGAGAGCAGTGTGGCTATTCTGGTGAAGCATCAACAAGCAACATTCAAGATCATGTTGATGAGGGCACAAATTCTCCAGTGGAGAACATGATTCATGACGAATATCAGGAGACTAATATACCATACGGTGGATCTGATGAGAATGTTTTTGAGGAGCCATCTGGAGATGCAAGTATATTCTTCAAGAGATTAGAGGATGCACAACAACCAATCTACGAGGGTTGTGCTGAAGGGCTTTCTGGACTATCATTGTCTTCACGACTCATGAATATAAAGACTGATCATAATCTGTCTGAGGTGTGCATGAATGCAATCTGTGATGCGTTCACCGATTATCTACCAGCGAATAATCGAGCTCCAAAATCATATTATGAGATTAAGAAGTTGACACGGTCTTTGGGATTACCGATGCACAAGATAGATGTTTGTGAGGACAACTGCATGTTGTTCTGGAAAGACGATGAGAAGTTACTGAAATGTCGTTTTTGTGGAAAGGATAGGTATAAACCAAAAGCAGAAGGTGGAGGAAAAAACATCCCTTATCAGAGGATGTTTTATATGCCTATTGGAGATAGGTTGAAGCGTTTATACCAATCAGAGAGGACTGCATCACACATGAGATGGCATGCAGAACATTTGTCTCCCGAAGGCGAGATGCATCATCCATCAGATGGGGAAGCATGGAAACACTTCCAGAAGGTATATCCTCAGTTTGCTTTGGAACCTAGAAATGTTTATCTCGCCTTATCGACCGATGGTTTTAATCCTGGAGGAATGCATAGTCAAGATCATTCTGTGTGGCCCGTTATGGTCACGACATACAATTTGCCACCAGATATGTGCATGAAGAGAGAGAATTTGTTTCTTTCTGTTTTAGTTCCTGGTCCTAAGCATCCAAAGAAAAGTCTGGATATCTACTTACAGCCGTTGATTGAAGAGTTGAAAGATTTATGGACAAATGGCATAAACACTTATGATGTGTCGAAGAAACAAAATTTTGTGATGCGAGCAGTCTTGATGTGGACGATAAGTGATTTTCCAGCATATGGTATGCTTTCTGGGTGGATGACCCATGGACGACTTGCTTGCCCATATTGTTTTGAAGAAACAGAATCTTTCTGGTTAAGAAATGGGAGAAAACATAGTTGGTTCGATTGTCACAGGAAATTTCTCCACGAAGATCATCCTTACCGTAGAAATGTGAGGAGTTTCACAAAGAACAGATCAGTTAGAGAACTTCCACCTTCGATTTTGAGTGGTGAAGAAGTTCTTTACGAGAGAATCAACCAGATTGATGGGTTGAAGTGTTCTGTTGTTTGCGGAGGTAATGGACATATACCTCGCGATATCGATGGTTATGGTGATTATCACAATTGGATAAAGAAGAGTATTTTCTGGGAGTTGCCGTATTGGGAAAATCAGTTGCTTCGACATAATTTCGATGTTATGCATATTGAGAAGAATTATTTTGACAATATCATGAACACGGTATTGAATGTGCCTGGGAAGACAAAAGATAATTTGAAATCAAGGTTAGACTTACCCGCTATTTGTAACAGAAAAGGATTAGAGGTGACAGAAGATGGGAAGTTGCCATTTCCGGTTTTTAGATTATCAAGTGAAACAAAAAAAATATTTCTCCGATGGTTGAAGCGAGAGATTAAATTTCCGGATGGATATGTTGCGGATATTTCAGCTTGTGTGGATGAAGAAAATGGGAAGCTTGCGCACTTAAAAAGTCACGATTGTCATGTTATTATGCAACGTCTACTTCCGATAGCCTTTTCAGAACTACTTCCACGAGAGGCCCATAAAGCAATATCAGATACTTAATATATTTATATTATCTAGTTTCGCATACTGACTTTGCTTAACTTATTTTACATCAGAACTCTATTGATATATTTTATTTAACATAACTTTGTGTACAGATATAGCGCTATTCTTCAGAGATATTTGTGGAAAGGCTTTGAAAAAAACCGATGTTGAAGTAATGAAAGACAATATTGCTGTGAAGATTATTTTGGCTTCGTCAGATATATAAGGTGAAGGGGAAACGACGACGGTTTAGTCGGGCGACACAGTTAAACCCTAATCTGAGAAAAATATCTAGTTTCAGAGAGAGAGAGAGAGAGAGAGAGAGGGAGATCTAGCCCGGCGTTGTTTCTTCGATACGTTCTCTCTCGTCATACAGATTATTCTTCGCTGGGTCATCATGTTGGTTTTGAGCCTTTTTTTTTTTTTCAGGGAAATTGAATATTTAGTAAGCTTGGTTCTCCGTGAAATTTTTGTAGATAGTGAAGCTTGAGAGAAGTAAAATCCAGAAGAGAGAGTTCTTTTTTTTTTGTAACTTGGCATATAGAGAGAGTTCTTTTTTGGTTTGTTTATCCTTATGGAAGATAAGGGAAAGGGTCTTGTGGTGGGAGAAGATGAGGAAAACTCGTTGTCTGTGTCAGAAGGGGGTCCAAGCAATATGGAAGTAGATGGTAGTGATGATAACTATGATGATGACGAAGACAGTGATGAAGGATGCCAGGTAGATGATGATGATGATGATGATGATGATGAAGCTGTAAGTGTAATTCCGACCACATTCGAACGCCTTGAATATGAAACTCTGGCTGAGAAGAAACGCAAAGCACTTCTTGATTCTCAACGTGATGGTTCAGAGAAGAGAGGCAAGTATGATGCTATTAACACTACCTCGAACGGATTCAAGGAACTCGTCTTTACTGTCCCCCGACGAAGGAGAAGGAAGGTGCGTTTTCATAGGACAGCTTCTTTCTTCTATTTCACGAGTTAACTTGTATTACATTGTGTCTTCAGTCCGTCTAATGCAGCAAGAACTTTTTTGGCTTTTGTTTATTATTTATTTAGCATTAAAAGTACTTGAACTGCATGTTTGTTCTTGAACCTCCCTCCTGCTTCGCTTGTTCATTCTCGTGTCCACGAAATTATATATGATTAGACAGTCCTATTCATATCAACCTGGCAACTCTGCATATGCTTACTTTTTAAAAAAAAAATCACAGTGTGTATATAATATACTTCTACAGAATAAAAAAAGGGGTAGACGACAGGGTTCAAACAAACAAGTTTCACCCGAGATTCGTAAGAGGTTGAGTGAGGCTCTTTTTCTTCACGCAGATAATAAAGACAGTGAGGTAATCCACATGAAATGTTTATTTTCTGTGATATCGTGCCTTTTTCTTCAGCAACACATTTCATAATTTCCTGAATAAGCAAACTGATTTTCATCTACCACTATATATCGTTTTGACTATTACATTTACTGCTGCTTTTTCCTAAATAGTGTGTGTGTTATATTTATTGATCGATCCTGATCAATGCTGTTTTACTTTCCTCCAGGCTTTTCCTATTTTATTTGACATTATTAAGGAAGCGCCAGCCTTCGGTCAAGCTTATTATCACCTAGCACTTGTACCTGACAACCTTGGTAAGACCGACTCATTGTCTACTGAAGCATTGATGGCTGCTGCATATATAAAAGGTCCAAAATCACATGTTTGGAAGTTGCTTTACGACAGGGCCAAGTAAGTTCTCCTTGTTCATCAATCAATGCCAGGTAGAAATGCCAAACACGGAAAAAAATTTATGTTACTACAATATGCTTGTCAATTATGGCTATCTAGTTGTTACAGTAAGACCTTATCAGAGATCGTAGAGCTTGCTAGTAATTAAGCAGCAAGAATTTAATGTTCATATGGAAAAAAAAGAGTAGAACGAAAACGCGGGAAGCTAACTAAGAAAAATTAATTGATTTCAGGGAACAAGGGAACATGGTGTTAGCAAGCGATTATGTGTCCAAAGCAGTACAAGCAGATCCTGAGGACATCGATCTGAAATATGAATATGCAGACCTCTGCCTAAGTGCTGGGAAATATAAAGAAGCTGCTGAAACCTATGAGAAAATATTTCGTCGGCGTCCTGAGATGATTGAGCCACTCAAGAGGGGGACAGAGGTATAGATGCTGAATGAGTTGAAATTTAATCTCTGTGATTTAGTTTCTCTACCCAGAAAAAGATAAATGGTTATGCCAACCTATTCTTTTTCTTCTTGGGTTTCTCAGTATTTTCTAAAATCCGGCAAGGGTGAACGAGCAGCAAACATGTTAGAGGATCATATAAAATCTCATCCATCTGAAGTGGGGCCCGATATCTTGGATCTACTGGCTGATGTTTTGA